>JAZGTQ010000470.1:45000-47500 GCA_037953605.1 Necrosyrtes monachus | reverse complement strand
TCTGAGGTCGCAAACCCAAAACGCACCGCCAGCGCTGCTGCGGTCTCGCGCCACCCGGCCCGCCCTCCGCCACGCGGCGGAAGGCGCACGCGGGAAGGCGCGCGGGAAGGCCCCAGCCCGGAGACGGCCCGACACGCGTCGGACGCGCCCGGAGACGGCCCCCCGGGAACACCGCCAGGGACGACGGCCGGGCGGGCGCCCGGGCAAACGGCAAAGCGGCGACCGCGCGCGCGGTCGCTGCCGCCGCCGCCCGGGGCGCGGCGGGGGGGTCGGGGAGAAGAGGCTGGGGGGGGGCGACGGGGGCGACCCCCGTCCCCGGCACGCACACGCGCGCGCGGCAGCACGGCACGGTACCACCGCGGTACCCACCCGCAGACAGCCGCCCGCGCGGGAGGCCGGGGGCGAGGCCCGCGCCTCCCCCCTTCTCTCTCCCCACCGCCGCGCCAGGCCCGACCGGCTCGACGAACCCTGACGGCCCCGGCGGGACGAGCTCCGCCCAGCGGGTGCTCCGGGAGCGGGGAGCTTCGGAGCGCTCCCCGAGTCTCGATTTAGGGGGACGAAGGCCCTTGGCAGCCGCCGCCGCCGGGCTGCGGGGAACCGCTCCCCGGGCCCGGGGCCGCGCGCACGCGCGGGCCTGCGAGGCACCCCAGCCGCGCCGCTGCGACCGCCGCCCCGCCGCGAGGCGAGGGGCGGCGGCACAGACGGGCGATTGATCGTCAAGCGACGCTCAGACAGGCGTAGCCCCGGGAGGAACCCGGGGCCGCAAGTGCGTTCGAAGTGTCGATGATCAATGTGTCCTGCAATTCACATTAATTCTCGCAGCTAGCTGCGTTCTTCATCGACGCACGAGCCGAGTGATCCACCGCTAAGAGTTGTCTGGCTTTCGGCACCGCCCCGCACGCGCGAGGGGGCCAGGACCGCTCGCCACAGGCCAGCGGCCCCTCTGGAGGATGGGCCCACCGCCCGCCTGCCCACCCCCCTCCGCACGCGCGGAGGGGGCACGGCGCAGCACGACGGAGAAGCCTCGCCTCTGCTGACCGTACCAGCACACACGGAGAAAAGGGAGGGGGGGAAGGAACGGAAAACTCCGAACGGCAAGGGCAGGGGAGCCCGCGCTCCCCACCGACCGGGGAAATGCCTTGCTCGTGTCGGAGGCGGCCCAGGCGCACGGGCTCGGCCCGGCCTCTGCGCAGAGGCGGCGACGCGCCCGACCGCGCGCGGCCTGCCCACCACGCTCCGGACGACACGGCTGCTGCTGCCGCTGGGCAGCAGCGGGGAGCCCCACCGGCCCCGCGCACGCCTCCGTGCCAGCTGCGCCGCACTACGACAGACAGCTCCCCCGGGCTCGCCCCGACGGCACCTCCGCGGCCACGCCACCGCTCCAGAGGCGGCAACCGCCAGAGCCGGCGACGCACCGCCCGCGGCCTGCCGGACGGCACCCGCCGCCGCACCAGAGCGGCTGCCCTCCCGGAACCGCCGCCACCGCTTCTCGCCTCGGCCCCTTCCACGGGCACGCGCCAGGTGGAAGGCGGACGGCGCTAAGCCGGGGGCAGCGCCCGCTCTCCCCGTTTCCACGCGGAGACCGCGCGTGGGGTGCCCCCGCCCGCCCCCGCCCACCTGCCCGGCGCGGCCGGCAAGTGCGACGGGGAAGCGGCGGGCAGGGCCCGGGACGGGACAGCCGCGGCCGGCGGCGGGCGCCCTCCGGCCGACCGACAGGCCGAGCGGCGCCGCCGCCGCTCAGCCGGGGTGCCGCCCTTGCCAGCAGCCAGTGGCGGGAGACCGCCGAGCGCTCGCCAGGGCGAGGGGGGGAACAGAGCGCAGCGCGGCGCAGCGCGGCGACAGAGGCGCGGCGGCCCGGCAGCCGCCCGGCGAGCCCCCACCGCGGGGACCCGCCACCCCGGGCAGTGAGCCCGCGCTCACGCCGGGGTCGCCCGTTTCGAGGCAGGCAGGCCGGCTACGGCCGACCGCACCGCCGTCTCCACCGAGACCGGACCGCGGAGAGGAGGGGGCAGCGGGACCCCTCCCCGGCACGACTGCCCGCGGGACGAGCACGGGCGGCAGCCGACCAGGGCCTTCGTGGGAGGAACTCCCGGCCCCTTTAAGGCACCGCCGCCCGGCCACCCCCCGGGTCGCATCGAGCCGCCCGCGTCTTTAAACCTCCGCCCGGCTACCACGGCCTTCGACCCCCGGGCTTGCCGAGGGAGGGCCGCGGAGGCGCGGACGCTAGGTACCTGGCCCTGGGGTGAGGGAAACGACCTGCAGGCCCCGCGGGGGTGCCTCCCCCGCTGCCGCCCTCGGGGGAGCGTCCGCCCGCGGGGGCGCGCCCGACGTCCACCGCCACCACCACGTCCTCCTTCCCGGGGCCCGGGGTTTCCCTCAGTAGCCCGGCGCTGCGCCCGGGAGGAGAGCCGTGGCTCGGGCCGCCCGCTGGCGCGGGACACGGCCCGGCGGGGGCCTCGCCCACCAGAGGAGGCGGCGGCAGAGCACCCCCCCCGCCCCA
>JAZGTQ010000470.1:15000-40000 GCA_037953605.1 Necrosyrtes monachus | reverse complement strand
CTGAACACCGGCAGAGCCGGCCCGCCGGGAAGCCCCTCCGACGCGCCCTAAACGCCTCATCGATCAGTAAAGGAGCGGAGGCCCCACGGCCACGGGTCCTGGGACAGCGACGGCCACTCGCACCCGTCACCACCCGGGGGTGGACGGCAGGTGCGGGGGCTCTGCGTGCAAGTGAGGGCAACGCCTGCAAGAGGTGCTCCAACGGCCTGATCACCGGCAGAGCCGGCCCGCCGTGGAGGCTCTCCGACGTACCCGAGGACGCCTCAGCGGGCGCTGCCTGTGGGTCTGGATCAGTCAAACCGGGGAGCAGGAGGTGCCATGGGCCTCCCGGCTCCAGACAACGATTCCCTTGAGAGAGGTCAACGGGACCGGGGGAAGGCCACGGCAGGCTCAACTCCCCCGGCTCTTCCAGCGTTCGAGTGCCAGCAACCACCACCGGCTGCCGGTCTTTGCACGCCCCACAGGCAACCGCTTGCCATCGGGGAAGAAAAAAAGAAACGCACCTGGACCCATGCCACGCACAGGTGTTCGGGGCCGGGGAATGCCACTGAAGCTAGACACCCCCAGCCGCCTGCATTTGGCTTGCCAGCCACCAGGTACAGCCGCAATTTTCTTCCCGCTTTGCGGGCTCCAGCTTAGGGCCGGAGAAAAAGCGACGAGGTGCCGCCACCTCTGCCCGTACAACGCTGCAGACCTTTCCACCGAGCCCTCCTGCAACCAGGCAAGCCGGGGCAGGCCGGACGCCACAGGCCGCCCACGTATGGCTCATGCCGGCAAAAACAGGACGAGGCGCTGCGGCCTCTCGCCTGTGCCATCATCGGGCCCTCGGGAGCTGGGGGAAGCTGCGGCACACACGAGACCCCCCAGCCGTCTGCACCCGGCTGCCAGCCACCAGGACCAGCTGCCGCTTGCGCTCTGCCCAATTCGTGCATGGGCTCCGGCTTAGGGCCGGAGAAAAAGCGACGAGGTGCCGCCACCTCTGCCCGTACAACGCTGCAGACCTTTCCACCGAGCCCTCCTGCAACCAGGCAAGCCGGGGCAGGCCGGACGCCACAGGCCGCCCACGTATGGCTCATGCCGGCAAAAACAGGACGAGGCGCTGCGGCCTCTCGCCTGTGCCATCATCGGGCCCTCGGGAGCTGGGGGAAGCTGCGGCACACACGAGACCCCCCAGCCGTCTGCACCCGGCTGCCGGCCACCAGGACCAGCTGCCGCTTGCGCTCTGCCCAATTCGTGCATGGGCTCCGGCTTAGGGCCGGAGAAAAAGCGACGAGGTGCCGCCACCTCTGCCCGTACAACGCTGCAGACCTTTCCACCGAGCCCTCCTGCAACCAGGCAAGCCGGGGCAGGCCGGACGCCACAGGCCGCCCACGTATGGCTCATGCCGGCAAAAACAGGACGAGGCGCTGCGGCCCCTCGCCTGTGCCATCATCGGGCCCTCGGGGGCTGGGGGAAGCTGCGGGCACGCACGAAACCCCCCAGCCGTCTGCATCCGGCTGCCGGCCACCGGGACCGGCTGCCAACTCTGCCCGCTCCAGCTTAAGGCCAGACTAAAAAGGACGAGGTGCCGCCACCTCGCCCGCCCATCCCCAGGCCCTCAGGAGCCGGCGGCGGCCGCGGCGGGCTGGACGCTCACGGGCAGCTGCCCTCGCATATACCAGCACTCACCTTTGCCATCATCGGGCCCTCGGGGGCCGGGGGAAAGCCGAGGCAGGCTCGACTCCCCCCGGTCTTCCAGCGTTCGAGTGCCGGTGGCCGCCGCCGGCCACCGGGCTTTGCCCTGCGGAATCCACCTTTGTCTCTCGCACCAGTCGGTCCACAGCCACCGGTGCCTGCCGGACCCTCGCAGGCACCCGGCTGGACGCTCACGGGCACCTGCCCTCGCATATACCAGCAGTCACTTTTGCCATCATCGGGCCCTCGGGGGCCGGGGGAAAGCCGAGGCAGGCTCGACTCCCCCCGGTCTTCCAGCGTTCGAGTGCCGGTGGCCGCCGCCGGCCACCGGGCTTTGCCCTGCGGAATCCACCTTTGTTTCTCGCACCAGTCGGTCCACAGCCACCGGAGCCTGCCGGACCCTTGCAGGCGCCCGGCTGGTTACTTGGAAAACACCGGGAGACAACCATGCCGAACAGACAGAAAACAAGCCGAACCACCAGGGAAACCACCACCACAACGGCCGCCCAGCGCCCCACTTCGCCGGCTGAGCCGTAGGCATTGCAGCCGCTCACTAGCGCTGCTCCGTGCATCAGTCACCACTACCTCCTATAGTACGGGAGATCACGTCCCCGCCCCCGGCCGGCTCCAAGAGTGCCGTCCCTGCCCACCGGGGAGACCTGCCAATGACACCGACTTTTACGATGACGTAACTGGAGGCAGCGAAAAACAGCGACCCCTTCGCCAGCTCCGAGAAAGTGGCGGGGCTATCAGGTCTACCTCCCAGACCCAGAAATGCGGCTAAGTGCCGCCGGAGCCGGGTAGACCTGGCGGCCCTTTCACCGGGCGCTCCGGCAGCGACACCCCGCGTTCCCCGGGCGCCGCCGGCGGCCGCGCCGGCCTCCGGAGCCGGGTAGACCTGGCAGCCGGCCGCGGAGCCGGGTAGACCTGGCGGCCCTTTCCACCGGGCGCTCCGGCAGCGACACCCCGCGTTCCCCGGGCGCCGCCGGCGGCCGCGCCGGCCTCCGGAGCCGGGTAGACCTGGCAGCCGGCCGCGGAGCCGGGTAGACCTGGCGGCCCTTTCCACCGGGCGCTCCGGCAGCGACACCCCGCGTTCCCCGGGCGCCGCCGGCGGCCGCGCCGGCCTCCGGAGCCGGGTAGACCTGGCAGCCGGCCGCGGAGCCGGGTAGACCTGGCGGCCCTTTCCACCGGGCGCTCCGGCAGCGACACCCCGCGTTCCCCGGGCGCCGCCGGCGGCCGCGCCGGCCTCCGGAGCCGGGTAGACCTGGCAGCCGGCCGCGGAGCCGGGTAGACCTGGCGGCCCTTTCCACCGGGCGCTCCGGCAGCGACACCCCGCGTTCCCCGGGCGCCGCCGGCGGCCGCGCCGGCCTCCGGAGCCGGGTAGACCTGGCAGCCGGCCGCGGAGCCGGGTAGACCTGGCGGCCCTTTCCACCGGGCGCTCCGGCAGCGACACCCCGCGTTCCCCGGGCGCCGCCGGCGGCCGCGCCGGCCTCCGGAGCCGGGTAGACCTGGCAGCCGGCCGCGGAGCCGGGTAGACCTGGCGGCCCTTTCCACCGGGCGCTCCGGCAGCGACACCCCGCGTTCCCCGGGCGCCGCCGGCGGCCGCGCCGGCCTCCGGAGCCAGGTAGACCTGGCGGCTGGCTGCGGAGCCGGGTAGACCTGGTGGCCGCTCGGTGCTCCGGGGGAGGGCGGCGGGGGGGGCAGGTGCGCCTAATTTTGGTTCGTTTTTTCGTTTTTTTTTTTTCCTGTCGAGATTGAAGCGAATCTGATAAAAGGGCCACCCTGTCCCGGTTCTCCCGGACGGCATTTCTTTCCCCCTCCCCTTCCCAAGATTGAACCACTTCTACGACAAGGGGGCATGTTTAAACGTACTGTCTGATGCAAGAGTTATTTCGCCTTTATTGATTTCGGTAGAAAATTTCAATAAAATATTAACAAAAAACAGTTTTTCAAAAAATTTTTCTTTTCTGACCCCCCTTCCACCCTTGTCGTTCTCATGCACGTGCACGCACACACCTGCTCCGACCCGGTGGCTGCCAGGTACTTGCCAGCTTCACCACCCCGGCCAGCCCCTCCGCTCCGCCGCCGCCCCCCCCCCCCCCTTTCTGTCTGCGGGGGACTGGGCAGAGGTGGCAGCCCCCAGCACGAACTGCCCGGCTCCCCGGCGCGAGTTCGCTGTTCACTGGGTGCCTTCAGGACTGGTCGCCCCTTGCCAGGTTCGGGTCCCGGTCCCGGCGCTGCTGGGTGCTCACCGACTTTTGGTTTTGTTTTTTGCGGTGTTGGGCTTTTTGGCGCGGGGGGGGGGGGGTGGTATGTTTTTAATTTCTCTCCCCCCCCCCTTGCGTTTTTTTTTTTTTTTGACGTTTTACTTTTTTTAATAAAATAAATACTTTAAAATACATATCTGCGATCCTGCAGGCACCGCCAGCCCCCCCCCCCCCGCGACACACGCGCGCGCGCGCACACACACACACAGACAGAGCTACGCAGGCACACACAGATACACAGCCCCCTGCACGGGTGTGCTCCCCCTCCCTCCCCGCGCTGCAGTGCCGGACCTGCAGGCCAGTAGGTGCAGCCCCCCTCACCCCCCCGGCCCCGCCCGATTGCAGACTCTCCGGCGCCCCGGAGACGGGGGTAGGGGGGGTGGGGGTGGGGGGTGGTCTGCAGCCCGGCAACGGGGCCCCCGGAAACTGTGGTGTTTCCCGCCACGGCAACGGTCTGCTGCTCAGCCGTGGCGGCAGCAGCGGCAGGGAAAGGAGGCTGGCAAAGAGGCGGGCGAGAGCGGCTGGCGAGCAGGAGGGGAGCCTGGCGCAGAGGTAGGCTGGCGAGGGGGGATGGTGTCTCTTTTCGGAGAAGATTTCTGTTTGGATCGGTTGGATTTTTTTTTACTTCTGTCCCCCGTCCCCGTCCCCGTCCACCCCCTCCGGTCGTTTAGTTTTCCACCCGCGGCGGGGGCGGGCAGGAGTGCAGCAGGGCGAGTGCGTGGCTGACTGAGAAAGAAAGGCGGGAGCCGGGGCACGGGCACGGCAGGGTAGCGACTCGGCAGCTGGGGTTTAGAGACGGCAGGGCGCCGGGGAGCCCCCCTCTCCCGCCCGGGCACGGAGCCGGCAGGGACGCCGCAGGGTCCTAAGGTCTCCCGCCTTCCATGCCCGGAGCGGCAAACCTGCTGGCGGGAGGGCGGGAGCGGGGCCACGGGTACGGCAGGAGAGGGACTCGGCAGCTGGGGTTTAGAGACGGCAGGGCGCCGGGGAGCCCCCCTCTCCCGCCCGGGCACGGAGCCGGCAGGGACGCCGCAGGGTCCTAAGGTCTCCCGCCTTCCATGCCCGGAGCGGCAAACCTGCTGGCGGGAGGGCGGGAGCGGGGCCACGGGTACGGCAGGAGAGGGACTCGGCAGCTGGGGTTTAGAGACGGCAGGGCGCCGGGGAGCCCCCCTCTCCCGCCCGGGCACGGAGCCGGCAGGGACGCCGCAGGGTCCTAAGGTCTCCCGCCTTCCATGCCCGGAGCGGCAAACCTGCTGGCGGAAGGCGGGAGCAGGGGCAGCCAGGCTCGCCGCGACCTGCGTGGCGGGGGGGGGGTGGGGGGGTGGGCTGCGGGGGGGGGCGGGGTGTGCCTGCAGCGGCGGGCCGGGGGGGGGGGTGTCGGCCCGGGGGCCTGTTTCGGAGGGGGGGTGCGCACGTGCGCGTTTTGAGCGCACGACTGTGAGCGGGGCAGCGGGTGGAGGGTTTGGGCCGGGGGGCCTGTTGCGGGGGGGGTGCGCACGTGTGTAGGCACGTGCGAGCGGGTGCGGTGGCGGGCAGGAGGTTTGGGCCGGGGACCTGTTTGGGGGGGGTGGTGCGTGTGCGCGTGAGCGCACGTGTGTGAGCGAGGCGGCGGGCGGGTGGTTCGAGCCGGGTGGCGGTGGGGGGCCTGTTCGGGGGTGCGCGCGCGCGTGAGCGCACGTGCGTGTGAGTGCGGCAGCGGGCGGAGGGTTTGGCCTGCGGCCCTGTTTGGGGGAGGGATGCACGCCCACGCGCGCGTGCGTCGAAGGGCGGGTGAGCGCGTGCAGCAGCGGGCGGTGGGCGTTCGGGCCGGGGGCCTGTTTTGGCGGGGTGCGGGCGCGCACGCAGAGGGAAACGAGACAGATTTGTAACGGTGTCAATAACGCCGCTTTCTCTGTTACAGCCCGCGTTGTCGGCCGCGTCGATGTCCGGCCTGCGCCCGTGCCTGCCTACGGGCGATGCGCTCGGCTCCCGGTCGGACCCGTCCCTGGGAAAGCAGCAGCCCCGTGCCTCGGCCTGGGCAGAGACCTGGGGCTCCAGGGCCCCAGCCAGGGCTGCCGGAGAGGCGCGACGCGCTTCTAACAGAGGGCCGTCAGCGGCTCCGTCGCCGGCGGGATGCGTTCGAGCGGTGAGGACGGGCCCAGCGGCCTTAGGTGGTGGTGGGGGGCCCGCTCCTTCAGCGACGGGAGCGGGGGGAAACGGCCCCGGGGTGGGCCGGTCAGCCGGCACGGCGGCCACGCGAGCTCCTCGTCTCCGAGGATGCTCGGCTAAGTCGGCCTCGGCCAAGTCGGCCTCGGCCACGGGGACCGCTTGTCAGGCAGCCGACTGACTTTCTTCAGAGGCCTGCGAGACCGCCGCCCCTCGGAGGCCGGCCGCGTCCTTGGAGAGGCTTTCTCGGGATGGAGGCCCGTCCCGGGAAAACGCGGCGGGGTAGGGGGAAGGTGCGGGCAAAAGGAGCGTCCGGCTGACGGGCTGTGCTTTTCTCCCCTCCGGCCAGGTCTCGAGGAGACGGGGAAGGGGCTCTCCGCCCCTGCCCTCGGCCGAAAGCAGCTTTGCGCCACCCCGGTGCCTGGGAGGCCGGACCCCCGCAGAGGTAGCCCAGTGATGAGCCGCCGCCGCCGCCGCCTCCTCCTCTGAGCCAGGAGGGACCCGATCAGGTACCGGTCACGACCGACGGGCGGGGAACGCGCGAGGGCCGCGCGACCCCTCGGCCACCCGTCACGGCAGAGCCGGACGAGCGGGACGAACTGGCTTTTGCTCGAATGTCGGTGGATCGAGAAGAGGCCCTGCCCGGGAGAGACAGGGTGGAGGGCCGCCACCCGCCAGGCTCTACAGCCGCCCGCCCTCCTTCGGCGGGCCGGCCGGGCTCGCCACGGCGGACGGGATGGGACGGGACGGGACGGGACGGGACGGGGGCCGCCGCCGCCGCCACCTCTTCCCGGTCCGCAGCCCCTGACGGCAAGGCAAAGAATGAAAAAAAGGCAAGGGTGGGGCTGGGGAGGAAAGACCAAGAAAATAAATAGATAAGGGAATGATAATAAAAAAGGCACGGGGTGCGGGCGCTGCGCTTCCTAACACAGAACTCGTCTGGGACAGGGGCGGGTGGGCGGTCTGCACGGAGGCCGGCGGGGCAGGGCCGGCTTAGGACAGGGATTAATCTATCGCTCCCCACGAATTGTCGATAGAAGTAACGTGCGCCGGCCCTACGGTTAAGGAAGGTAAGGAAGGATTAACGAGTAACTCACGCGTGAATTAATAGTTTTCGACAGGGCGATACGGGCCGACTTCTGCTGGAATTAATTAACGTCCGCCGGGTCGAGCTCACGTTCGTAACGAACGACTCGGTCGAGAACGAGCGCCAGGTGAGGAACGGGAGCCGGCCTAGGGAAGGCGTGCGCGCGTCATCCTCGGTAATTACTTAACAAATAAGCATGAAGGGATGCACACCTAGCACGAATGAACGAATGAGTTTTGTTATTTAGTGAACTGCCTGAAAGAGTGTTACCGCATACCGTTAAATCAATCGGTAGGTGACGATCCATAAACGATACAAACCAGCATTGCTCGTCAACTGTTAATAACTTCAATCGATGACGATTCATAGCGTATCGATTCTGTATTCGTTTAGGAGTGAATCTCACGCCAACGGTGCTACGCGGTACCCCGATGGCCACCGACTCGTACAGAGACGAGAGAGCAGCGTCGGCACCTCTTCCCGAAGAAGTCATTACCGATAAAGTACACCGACTGTGGGTAACGATTTGCTCTCACGTTTTCGACGCGTGCCTTGCGTGCGTGCGTGCGTGCGTGCGTGCGCGGTGAAAGACAAGATGTCAGACGTAATAAATTTTTGAAAATGGAATCCTGGAGCGGTCTTGCTAAATTAATCAGGCCCAGCCCAGAGCGCGGCCAGGGAGGGCAGGCCGACCCCGCAGCGTGGCCAGGTTTACCCGGAGGCACAGGTAAGGAGGCCAGGCCAGGCCTACCCCGGAGGATCAGCTAGGGCCGCCAGGCGCCAGAAGGGCCGCCAGGTCTACCCCGGAGCGCCGGTAGGGATACCGGTACCAGCCTGCAGAATCAGGTAGGGAGGCCAGGACGACCCCGGAGGATCAGGTAGGGAGGGCGGGTCTACCCTCGCGCGCCCGTAGGGACGGCAGGTGTACCCCGGAGTACCGGTAGGGGTACCAGTACTACCCCGCAGCGTCAGGTAGGGAAACCAGGACGAGCCCGGAGCATCAGGTAGGGAGGCCGGGCCTACCCCGGAGGGTCAGGTAGGGTGGCCAGGCCTAGCTCGGAGGGCCCGTACGGACAGCAGGCGCACCCCGGAGCAGCGGTAGGGGTACCGGCACTACCCCGCAGGATCAGGTAGGGACACCAGGCCGAGCCCGGAGCATCAGGTAGGGAGGCCAGGCCTACCCCGGATTGTCAGGTAGGGTGGCCAGGCCTAGCCCGGAGGGCCCGTACGGACAGCAGGCGTACCCCGGAGCAGCGGTAGGGGTACCGGTACTACCCCGCAGCGTCAGGTAGGGAGGCCAGGCCTACCCCGGAGCATCAGGTAAGGAGGCCAGGCCTACCCCAGACGCTCAGTTAGGGTGGCCAGGCCTAGCTCGGAGGGCCTGTACGACCAGCAGGCGTACCCCGGAGCAGCGGTAGGGGTACCGGTACTACCCCGCAGCGTCAGGTAGGGACGCCAGGCCTACCCCGCAGCATCAGGTAGGGAAACCAGGCCTACCCCAGAGGCTCAGTTAGGGTGGCCAGGCCTAGCTCGGAACGCCTGTACGGACAGCAGGCGTAGCCCGGAGCAGCGGTAGGGGTACCGGTACTACCCCCGTGTACCGATGGGGGTACCGGTACTACCCTGCAGCGTCAGGTAGGGACGCCAGGCCTAGCCCGGAGGCTGAGGTAGGGCGGCCAGGCCCAGCCCCCGCGTGCCCGTAGGGACAACGGATGTACCCCGGAGTACCGGTAGGGGTACCGGTACTGCCCCACAGGATCAGGTAGGGACGCCAGGCCTATCCTGGAGGGTCAGGTAGGGAGGCCAGGCCTACCGCAGAGGCGCAGTTAGGGTGGCCAGGCCTAGCCCGGAGCGCCCGTACGGACAGCAGGCGCGCCCCGGAGCAGCGGTAGGGGTACCGGTACTACCCCGCAGCGTCAGGCGGGGACGCCAGGCCTACCCCGCAGCATCAGGTAGGGTGGCCAGGCCTACCCCGGAGGGTCAGGTAGGGTGGCCATTCCTGTCTCAGAGCACCCGTACAGACAGCAGGCGTACCCTGCAGCACCGGTAGGGGCGCGGTTACTACCCCGCAGCGTCAGGTAGGGACGCCAGGCCTACCCCGCAGCATCAGGTAGGGAGGCCAGGCCTACCCCGGAGGGTCAGGTAGGCAGGCCGAGCCTAGCCCGGAGGGCCTGTACGGAGAGCAGGCGTACCCCGGAGCAGCGGTAGGGGTACCGGTACTACCCCGCAGCGTCAGGTAGGGACGCCAGGCCTACCCCACAGCATCAGGTAGGGAAACCAGGCCTACCCCAGAGGCTCAGTTAGGGTGGCCAGGCCTAGCTCGGAACGCCTGTACGGACAGCAGGCGTGCCCCGGAGCAGCGGTAGGGGTACCGGTACTACCCCCGTGTACCGATGGGGGTACCGGTACTACCCTGCAGCGTCAGGTAGGGACGCCAGGCCTAGCCTGGAGGCTGAGGTAGGGCAGCCAGGCCCAGCCCCCGCGTGCCCGTAGGGACAACGGATGTACCCCGGAGTACCGGTAGGGGTACCGGTACTGCCCCACAGGATCAGGTAGGGACGCCAGGCCTATGCCGGAGGGTCAGGTAGGGAGGCCAGGCCTACCCCACAGCATCAGGTAGGGAGGCCAGGCCTACCGCAGAGGCCCAGTTAGGGTGGCCAGGCCTAGCCCGGAGCGCCCGTACGGACAGCAGGCGTGCCCCGGAGCAGCGGTAGGGGTACCGGTACTACCCCGCAGCGTCAGGCGGGGACGCCAGGCCTACCCCGCAGCATCAGGTAGGGTGGCCAGGCCTACCCTGGAGGGTCAGGTAGGGTGGCCATTCCTATCTCAAAGCACCCATACAGACAGCAGGCGTACCCCGCAGCACTGGTAGGGGCGCGGTTACTACCCCGCAGCGTCAGGTAGGGACACCAGGCCAAGCCCGGAGCATCAGGTAGGGAGGCCAGGCCGACCCCAGGGGTTGAGGTAGGGAGGCCAGGCCTAGCCCGGAGGGCCCGTACGGACAGCAGGCGTACCCCGGAGCAGCGGTAGGGTTACCGGTACTACCCTGCAGCGTCAGGTAGGGACGCCAGGCCGAGCCCGGAGCGTCAGGTAGGGAGGCCAGGCCCTACCCATGGGGTTGCGGTAGGGAGGCGAGGCCTAGCTCGGAGCACCCGTAAGGACAGCAGGTGTATCCTGGAGCAGCGGTAGGGGTACCGGTACTACCCTGCAGCGTCAGGTAGGGACGCCAGGCCGAGCCCGGAGCGTCAGGTAGGGAGGCCAGGCCTGCCCTGGAGGGTCAGGTAGGGTGGCCAGGCCGAGCCCGGAGCGCCCGTACGGACAGCGGGCGTACCCCGGAGCAGCGGTAGGGGTACCGGTACTACCCTGCAGCGTCAGGTAGGGGCTCGAGGCCTACCCCGAAGCATCAGGTTAGGGAGGCCAGGCCTACCGCAGAGGCCCAGTTAGGTGGCCAGGCCTAGCCCGGAGGGCCCGTACGGACAGCAGGCGTACCCCGGAGCAGCGGTAGGGGTACCGGTACTACCCTGCAGCGTCAGGTAGGGACGCCAGGCCTACCCCGGAGCATCAGGTTGGGAGGCCAGGCCCTACCCCAGGGGTTGAGGTAGGGAGGCGAGGCCTAGCTCGGAGCACCCGTACGGATAGCAGGTGTATCCTGGAGCAGCGGTAGGGGTACCGGTACTACCCCGCAGCGTCAGGTAGGGACTCGAGGCCTACCCCGAAGCATCAGGTAGGGAGGCCAGGCCTACCGCAGAGGCCCAGTTAGGGTGGCCAGGCCTAGCCCGGAGCGCCCGTACGGACAGCAGGCATACCCCGGAGCAGCGGTAGGGTTACCGGTACTACCCTGCAGCGTCAGGTAGGGACGCCAGGCCGAGCCCGGAGCGTCAGGTAGGGAGGCCAGGCCCTACCCCAGGGGTTGAGGTAGGGAGGCGAGGCCTAGCTCGGAGCACCCGTACGGACAGCGGGCGTACCCCGGAGCAGCGGTAGGGGTACCGGTACTACCCCACAGCGTCAGGTAGGGACAGCAGACTTACCCCGCAGCACCGGTAGGGGTACCGGTACTACCCCGCAGCATCAGGTAGGGAGGCCAGGCCTACCCTGGAGGGTCAGGTAGGCAGGCCAAGCCTAGCCCAGAGGGCCCGTACGGACAGCAGGCGTACCCCGGAGCAGCGGTAGGGGTACCGGTACTACCCCCGAGTACCGGTAGGGGTACCGGTCCTGCGCCGCAGGATCAGGTAGGGACGCCACGCCGAGCCCGGAGGGTGAGGTAGGGCGGCCAGGCCTAGCCCCCGCGTGCCCGTAGGGACAGCGGATGTACCCCGGCGTACCGGTAGGGGTACCGGTACTACCCCGCAGCGTCAGGTAGGGACGCCAGGCCGAGCCCGGAGCATCAGGTAGGGAGGCCAGGCCTACCCCAGGGGTTGAGGTAGGGAGGTGAGACCTAGGTTGGCAGCACCCGTACGGACAGCAGGAGTACCCCGGAGCAGCGGCAGGGGTAACGGTACTACCCCCGAGTACCGGTAGGGGTACCGGTACTGCGCCGCAGGGTCAGGTAGGGACGCCACGCCGAGCCCGGAGGGTGAGGTAGGGCGGCCAGGCCTAGCTCCCGCGTGCCCGTAGGGACAGCGGATGTACCCCGGAGTACCGGTAGGGGTACCGGTACTACCCCGCAGCGTCAGGTAGGGACGCCAGGCCGAGCCCGCAGCATCAGGTAGGGAGGCCAGGCCTGCCCCAGGGGTTGAGGTAGGGAGGTGAGGCCTAGCTCAATGTGGGAGAAAAAGGAAAGAATCTGCACAAGGCACAATTGTTATAAGTTTGCTGAAGGCACAATTGTTATAAGTTTGCTGAAGCAAGCACAACAAGTAGAACAAGGTCGGGCGTATGTGACTGAAAGCAGGATGCAAGACAGGATACAGGCGGAGGAAACCATTCGCGTGATCCGAAGACGTTATCCAATGAGACTATTGTTTAGGTGCGTGAACGGCATGTGTTAACCAATCAACAAAGGGCTTGCGCGTGAGTAGAAACTAGAAACAATATATAACCGAGTGTTGCGCAGCTAATAAACGGAGAAATGGCTTGATCCACAGTATCTGTGTCGGTCCGTTTTCTCCCCAGGGCGAGTCCCTGGCGATGCGTCCTTTTCCCTAGATTGTCGCAGGGGAGAAAGTGCGGCAAGCGGTGACCCTGACGTGATTGCGGGCGCGGAGTGCGCGAGTGTGTTGCCTGGCCAGGCGATTGGAAGATAGCCCTCGGGGCGATCCCGCTGGTGACGATGGCATCCATTGGAACAATCATTAAGGTATTAAAGGCTGTAGGCAGGGAGGTGGACTGTGGGGTGCATACATCTCCTGTCACGATTCTCATCCAGTGGATGATACAATGGGGCTTCATAGTGAAGCCGGGAGAGATATTTGACGCGTCGCGGCTGCGGGCTGCGCGCGAGGAGTTGGTGGAGGAGTGTTTGAGTGGAAAGAAAGGAGCTGCGGATAAGCTCGTGGCTCTTGGTTCAGTGTTGACCGTGTTGAGGAAGGGGAGAGAGGCAAAGGAGGTTTGGATGGCGGCTACAGCGGTGTTGTGCGGAGAGGCGGGTGGAGAGGTGGTTGGTTTGTTAGAGGTACAGGTTGACAAAGAGAGTAAAGGCGCTGCAGGTGTCAGAGGTGAGGAGGTATTGGGAAAGCAAGTAGAGAGACTGGAAAGGGTGGAGGACACTCCGGATGCATTGGCGTTTCCAGTCTCTCGTGGGCAATCGGAGGATCCTTCTTTTGTGTATCCACCCCTTCCCCCGCCAGGGTTGTTTTCGCATGAGGCAGAAGACCCCCCTAAGTATGTCTCACCAGCAAGTAGTACAACCACGGGTCCTAGTGCACCACCAATGTCTTTGATGGAGTGTCCTAGTTTCAGCTGGGATAGAGTTAACTGTCTTCCTAGTAGCTGGTACGGTGCTATGTTTTGAGTTCAGTATGTGAAGAATGTTGATAACACTGATGTTTTCAGTTGTTGCTTAGTAGTGTTTAGACTAATGTCAAGGATTTTTCAGCTTCTCATGCCCAGCCAGCGAGAAAGCTGGAGGGGCACAAGAAGTTGGCACAGGACACAGCCAGGGCACCTGACCCAAAGTGCCCAACAGGGTATTCCATACCATCTGACGTCCCATCTAGTATAGGAACTGGGAAGTGGGGGCAGGGAATCGCCGCTCGGGGACTAGCTGGGTGTCGGTCGGCGGGTGGTGAGCAATTGTACTGCGCATCATTTGTACATTCCAATCCTTTCATTATTACTGTTGTCATTTTATTAGTGTTATCATTATCATTATTAGTTCCTTCTTTTCTGTTCTATTAAACTGTTCTTATCTCAACCCGCGGGTTTTGCTTCTTTTTCCCGATTTTCCCCCCATCCCACTGTGTGGGGGAGTAGTGAGTGAGCGGCTGCGTGGTGCTTAGTTGCTGGCTGGGGTTAAACCACGACAGTCCATTTTGGCGCCCAACGTGGGGCCCGAAGGGTTGAGATAACAACAAACCTGACCAGAGCTTGTTAAAACAAATTTGTTATAAGCATTCATTATATTGGTCTAATAGTCGCTGATCATTATGTCGATTTATGTGTTCTTAGAGTTGTTGCTCTGGTTTTTGAAGTTTTGTTATGTAACACCTGGCTTGCTGTATGTAGTCCCTGTTCTGCTGCTTATCATCCGTGGGAGGTGGACTAAGGTTTTCGATTTGATGTATTGTATAACACTGGTTTATGGTATGATAAAGTCATCGGTTGTGGGATTAATCCGGTATTTGCACTCAGCATTGTCACCCTTATACTGCGGGAGCCATCTGTGGGAAACTATTAATAATTATACGATTTACCTTTCCTCCTTGGAAAACCAGTCTATGGGTGGGGTACCTTTCTTCCCCTCTCCTTTCTCCTTCCGTCCAGTTACAATGGTGTTTGGCAATTTTGAAAAAGTTGAATACTCTTGGGATGTTGAGATCAGCACCATCCTAGCCCTCCTGCTAGGAATTAGCATGGTCCTGAATGTGGTTCAGCTCTCGTTTAAGGTTAAACAACTATTTAAGAAGATCACCCAGAGGTCTGCCCCGAGGCTGGATAATTATGAGTGGCAGGGTGTGTGGGGTAGTATGGGCAAGTATCTAGAAAAGTGGGCACCTCCAATGTTTTGGAAATTCACCCCTGAACAAGTGCAGAATCCAGACGAACTGGTAAAATATTTGGAAAAGGTATGCTGTCACCCCGGCAGCTCCAGAGAGATACAAATCACTGCAACATGCTGGGGCCTGGCCCATGCCTACCGAGCCCTGTTCGACACAACTCAGTACCCTCAAGGGGAAGAGAAGGTCTCTGGACCTAACAACAAAACGATGAGCACTGCGGTCACCCAAACCCCGGCAATGGGCGCTGCGGCCCTTCCAGCCCCAGCAACGAGCATTGCAGCCACCCAGACCTTGGTGACAGGCACCGCGACCCCTCCAGCCCCGGCGGTGAGAACTGTGGCTACCCAAACCTCAGCAACAGGCACTGCAGCCCCTCCAGCCGCGGCAAGGAGCACAGCAGCTACCCAAACCTTGGCAACGGGCACTGCGGTCCCTCCAGCCCCAGCGACGAGCACTGCTGCTACCCAAACCTTGGCGACAGATGCTGCGGTTATCCAAAACCCGGCGAGCGATACTGCAACTGAACCAGCAGGCCAGCCTGCACCAGTATCAGTTGCCCCTGTACAGAAAAAGAAATATACAAAAAAATCAGTAAGCTTAGCGAAGGATGAAGGTGAACCAGGGTCATCACGGGAACAGGAGGAAGAGGCAGAACCAGAGGTGATAACCCGGTCCCTATCCTTGAGTGAGCTGCGGGATATGCGAAAAGATTTTGGCCGCCGTATAGGTGAGCATATTATCACCTGGCTTCTCCGATGCTGGGACAATGGGGCTAATAGCTTGGAATTAGAAGGTAGGGAAGCCAAGCAGCTGGGATCGCTTGCCAGGGAAGGTGGCATTGACAAGGCAATTGGAAAAGGGACACAAGCCATCAGCCTCTGGAGGCGACTCCTGTCAAGTGTGAAGGAAAGGTACCCCTTTAAGGAAGATGTTATATGTCAATCAAGCAAGTGGACGACCATGGAAAGAGGTATCCAATATCTGAGGGAATTAGCTGTGCTAGAGACGATTCATCATGACCCGGACAACCCACAATCACCCAAAGATCCAGACGAAGTCCAATGCACACGACCCATGTGGCGGAAGTTTGTACGGAGCGCACCATCATCCTATGCCAACTCACTGGCATTAATGACCTGGAAAGACGAAGAGGCACCGACAGTGGATGAAGTGGCTCGCCAACTCCGTCAATACGAAGAAAATCTCTCCTCCTCCCTACAAGCTTGCATTTCGGCTGTGGAGAAGCTGTCTGAGGATTTCCAGCAATTCAAAGAGGATATGTCCTATTGCCCACCTGTAAGGACTAATGTCTCAGCTATTAGGAGTGAGCGCTCCTCTGCCCAAGAGAGAGAATACAGAAGGTACACACCGTGAGGTGCCCTGTGGTTTTTCCTATGTGATCATGGAGAGGACATGAGGAAATGGGATGGAAAACCTACCTCGGTCCTAAATGCACGCGTACGTGAGCTGCGAGGAAAAACCACCACAAAAGGGGATTCTACTAGGAAAAATGCCGCTCCAGTTTCCAAACAGAGTAGAAGCGCTGATCTTATCTCTGAACCTCTTGAAGGGACTTCTGAGCCAATTTTACGAGAAGTGAATACTGGATACTCTGGCCAGAATTAGAGGGGCCCTGCCTCCAGCCAGGTGGAGGAAAGGGATAACCGGGTCTATTGGACTGTGTGGATTCAATGGCCTGGCACATTAGACCCACAGGAGTATAAGGCTCTAGCAGACACCGGTGCACAGTGCACTCTAATGCCATCAAGTTATAAAGGGGCAGAACCCATTTGTATTTCTGGTGTGACAGGGGGATCCCAAGAGTTAACTGTATTGGAAGCTGAAGTAAGCCTAACTGGGAATGAATGGCAGAAACACCCCATTGTGACTGGTCCAGAGGCTCCGTGTATCCTTGGCATAGACTATCTCAGGAGAGGGTATTTTAAGGACCCGAAGGGGTATCGGTGGGCTTTTGGTATAGCTGCCTTGGAGACGGAGGGCACTGAGCAGCTGTCCACCCTGCCTGGTCTCTCTCAAGACCCTTCGATTGTGGGGTTGCTGAGGGTTGAAGAACAAGTGCCAATTGCTACCACGACGGTGCACCGGCGGCAATATCGCACCAACCGAGACTCTCTGATTCCCATCCACAAGTTGATTCGCCAACTGGAGAGCCAAGGAGTGATCAGTAAAACTCGCTCACCCTTTAATAGTCCCATATGGCCAGTGCGAAAGTCTAATGGGGAGTGGAGACTAACAGTTGACTATCGTGGCCTGAATGAAGTTACGCCACCGCTGAGTGCAGCTGTCCCAGATATGCTAGAACTTCAATACGAACTAGAGTCAAAGGCAGGCAAGTGGTATGCTACAATTGACATTGCTAATGCGTTTTTCTCAATCCCTCTGGCAGCAGAGTGTCGTCCACAATTTGCCTTTACTTGGAGGGGTGTCCAGTACACTTGGAATCAATTGCCCCAGGGGTGGAAACACAGCCCCACCATTTGCCATGGACTAATCCAGACTGCACTGGAAAAAGGTGAAGCTCCGGAACACCTGCAATACGTTGATGACATCATCGTATGGGGCAACACGGCAGAAGAAGTCTTTGAGAAAGGGAAGAAAATAATCGAAATCCTTCTGAAAGCCGGTTTTGCCATAAAAGAAAGTAAGGTCAAGGGACCTGCACAGGAGATCCAGTTTTTAGGAATAAAATGGCAAGATGGACGTCGTCAGATCCCAATGGATGTGATCAACAAAATAGCAGCTATGTCTCCACCGACTAATAAAAAGGAAACACAGGCTTTCTTAGGTGTTGTGGGTTTTTGGAGAATGCACATTCCAAATTACAGTCTGATTGTAAGCCCTCTCTATCAAGTGACTCGGAAGAAGAATGATTTTAAATGGGGCCCTGAGCAACAACAAGCCTTTGAACAAATTAAACAGGAGATTGTTCATGCAGTAGCCCTTGGACCAGTCCGGGCAGGACAAGATGTTAAAAGTGTCCTCTACACTGCAGCTGGGGAAAATGGCCCTACCTGGAGCCTCTGGCAGAAGGCACCCGGGGAGACCCGAGGTCGACCCCTAGGGTTTTGGAGTCGAGGATATCGAGGATCCGAGGCTCGCTATACTCCAACTGAAAAAGAGATATTGGCAGCATATGAAGGAGTTCGAGCTGCCTCAGAAGTGGCTGGTACTGAAACACAGCTCCTCTTAGCACCCCGACTGCCAGTGCTGGGCTGGATGTTCAAAGGGAGGGTCTCCTCTACACATCACGCGACTGATGCCACGTGGAGTAAGTGGATTGCACTGATCACACAACGGGCTCGCATAGGAAACCCCAGTCGCCCAGGAATTTTAGAAGTGATCACGGACTGGCCAGAAGGCAAAGATTTTGGAATGTCGCCAGAGGAGGAGGTGACACGTGCTGAAGAAGCCCCGCTGTATAATAAACTGCCAGAAAATGAGAGGCAATATGCCTTGTTCACTGACGGATCCTGTCGCATTGTGGGAAAGCATCGGAGGTGGAAAGCTGCTGTATGGAGTCCTACACGACAAGTCGCAGAAACTGCTGAAGGAGAAGGTGAATCGAGTCAGTTTGCAGAGGTGAAAGCCATCCAGTTAGCGTTAGACATTGCTGAAAGAGAAAAGTGGCCAGTGCTCTGTCTCTATACTGACTCATGGATGGTGGCAAATGCCCTGTGGGGGTGGCTACAGCAATGGAAGCAGAGCAACTGGCAGCGCAGAGGTAAACCCATTTGGGCTGCCGCACTGTGGCAAGATATTGTGTCCCGGCTAGAGAATCTGGTTGTAAAAGTACGTCATGTAGATGCTCACATACCCAAGAGTCGGGCCACTGAAGAACATCAAAAGAACCAACAGGTGGATCAGGCTGCCAAGATTGAAGTGGCTCAGGTGGACCTGGACTGGCAACATAAGGGTGAGCTATTTATGGCTCGGTGGGCCCATGATGCTTCAGGCCATCAGGGAAGAGATGCAACATATAGATGGGCTCGTGACCGAGGGGTGGACTTGACCATGGACACTGTCGCACAGGTTATCCATGAATGTGAAACATGTGCTGCAATTAAGCAAGCCAAGTGGTTAAAGCCCCTGTGGTATGGAGGGCGATGGCTGAAATAGAAATATGGGGAAGCCTGGCAGATTGACTATATCACACTCCCACAAACTCGCCAAGGCAAGCGCTATGTGCTCACAATGGTGGAAGCAACCACTGGATGGCTGGAAACATATTCTGTACCATGCCACTGCCCGGAACACTATCCTGGGCCTTGAAAAGCAGGTCTTGTGGCGACATGGCACCCCGGAAAGACTTGAGTCAGACAACGGGACTCATTTCCGAAACAACCTCATAGACACCTGGGCCAAAGAGCATGGCATTGAGTGGGTGTATCACATCCCCTATCGTGCACCAGCCTCTGGGAAAATTGAGCGATACAATGGACCGTTAAAGACTACATTGAGAGCAATGGGGGGGGGAGGAACTTTCAAACATTGGGATACACATTTAGCAAAAGCCACCTGGTTAGTCAACACCAGAGGATCTGCCAATCGGGGTGGCCCTGCCCAGTCAGAATTTTTACGTACTGTAGAAGGGCATAAAGTCCCTGTAGTGCACATAAAAAATATGTTAGGGAAGACAGTCTGGGTTACTCCTGCCTCAGGCAAAGGTAAACCCATTCGTGGGATTGCTTTTGCTCAAGGGCCTGGGTGCACTTGGTGGGTGATGCAAAAAGATGGGGAAGTCCGATGTGTGCCTCAAGGGGATTTGATTTTAGGTGAGAATAGCCAGAATTAAACTGTATGATATTAGTTGCTATATAACCCTGCTACTGTCTGTTATCATTACTATAATTGTTATATGCTATATCCATAGTACTATAGTAAGAATCACTTAGATCAAGCAAGAAAGAACTGTGATAAAACTGAGCAAAGCGCAGCAGTGATGGAACCAGAACTGACTCCAGCATGCAACAATCCAACGGTGCACACCATCCTCCTGCTGCGTCAAATGTCACCTGCTCGTCACACTGCACTGAAGCCCAATCCTCCTCTACCGACTGAGAGGACTTTGCACCATCCCTCCTGCCCAGAAAGACTGGTATGACAGATGGAGCCCAGAGTTGGGAACTAAATGAACTCAACGAACATTTAATGAACATAATCCATAAACTAAAGGAATGATATCTGTGTGTGTCTGATATATATATATATCATTGTTCATATGTCTCAAAGGGATGGAAAAGGTGATGATGGTTGACCAGGATGTAACTAAAGGTATGGGAACTGAGCATGACGTCAATGGTATAGAATAAGGGGTGGATACTGTCCTGGTTTCAGCTGGGATAGAGTTAACTGTCTTCCTAGTAGCTGGTACGGTGCTATGTTTTGAGTTCAGTATGTGAAGAATGTTGATAACACTGATGTTTTCAGTTGTTGCTAAGTAGTGTTTAGACTAATGTCAAGGATTTTTCAGCTTCTCATGCCCAGCCAGCGAGAAAGCTGGAGGGGCACAAGAAGTTGGCGCAGAACACAGCCAGGGCACCTGACCCAAAGTGCCCAACAGGGTATTCCATACCATCTGACGTCCCATCTAGTATAGGAACTGGGAAGTGGGGGCGGGGAATCGCTGCTCCGGGATAGCTGGGTGTCGGTCGGCGGGTGGTGAGCAATTGTACTGCGCATCATTTGTACATTCCAATCCTTTCATTATTGCTGTTGTCATTTTATTAGTGTTATCATTATCATTATTAGTTCCTTCTTTTCTGTTCTATTAAACCGTTCTTATCTCAACCCGCGGGTTTTGCTTCTTTTTCCCGATTTTCTCCCCCATCCCACTGGGTGGGGGAGTAGTGAGTGAGCGGCTGCATGGTGCTTAGTTGCTGGCTGGGGTTAAACCACGACATGGAGGTAGATTCGGATGAGAAAGAAAGTTGCATTAGGAGGAAATTCCAAGCAGACGCAGTTCCATTGCCGGTCTCGGATGAGGAGAGCCCACCGAATCCAGGACAGAATCAGAGCACTGAGGTAGCGGAGGTTTTGGCGAAATTTAGGAATCTAGCGGCAACTATTGAACAGACAGTACAGCATGCTCAAAGCGTTGTAGATCGTGCGGCACAACCTCCGGTGTTTACGGATTGGAAATTAATAGCGAAAAATTGTGTTCTAGAGGGTGTGGATTTCAAACCTTCAGATGAAGGGGGAGCATTAGTGTGTCCGTTGATAATCACTCCAGATGGACCAAGATGGCAACCATTAGATTACAAATTAGTGAAGGAATGGCAGATGAGCTGTAGAGATGATGGACTGAATGGCCCGAGAACACGAGCTCTGTTAGATGTGCTATATGCTCAACCGTTACTACCATTTGATTCGAGACAGTTGGCGCGTGCAGCACTTACGGCACGTTTGATGTGCCTTTGGGAGCAAGCGTTTAAAGAGGAAGCAGAAGCGGTTGTTTTGGACGCTCTTACTCCAGGACATAATTTAGCAGGGGTCTCTATGGCACAGTTAATAGGGACCGGAGACCATGCAGCCCCTCAAAACCAGGCCGGATTGCGAGGTCGGGTGATAGCAGCTTCTTCAGATTGTGCTAGGAATGCATTTATGAAGGTCGGCAAGTTTGAAAAGAAAAGAGTCCCGTATACAAAGGTGATTCAGAGACTTAATGAACCATATCAGGATTTTTTTAGAGCGTTTGCAAAAAGCGGTTGAGGTAGCAGACATACCGGAAGAGGTTAAGCCGGTTCTTGCAAAAGAACTAGCTCATACACAAGCAAATGATCAAACAAGGCAAATTTTATCGCAGTTGCCAGCAAAAGCCTCAGTAGCAGATATGATTAAATGGGTATTAGAAGCAGAAGCTCAAAGCGCAGCGGCACCTGTGGTTGTAGCAGTTACAGCTGCACTTCGCAGTCGCGCGAATAACAACCCAGGGAAAAACATCTCCTGCTTTGGTTGTGGAGGAAGCGGTCACATCAGAAGTCAGTGTCCTTCGGTATCTAGAGCCAATCAGGGAAGGACTCCAAATTCAGACCAAAACAGGAGATGTTTTCGCTGTGGGAAGTTAGGACATCTGGCAAAACAACGTCGCATGACACGAGGCGGGGAACATCTGGGAAACTACAGGGGCGGTCCCAGCACGGGGCGGGCGGGGTTGCCAGGGAGCAATCCATCCCACCAAGCATATCCGGTAGAGTGCTGAGAACCACCGGCGATCGGACAGCGAAAGGACGAACCCCTGCCCTGGAAGATGACCACCGATGGGCTTTAAAGACCATCAGAGGAGTGTGGGTAGAGCAACCAACAACGGTAACACTGAAGGGTGGAGGATCAGGAAAGAATGCGGGTGGAATTTTAGTGGGCGATGGGGCTCACAAATGGGGAGTCGATATTATTCCGGGAGTGTACACTGCGACAAATGACGCGATACAAGCCACTATAGTTCCCCTCACTGAAATACCAATGTATATTCCTGAAGATACCCCTATGGCCCATTTGGTGTTAGATATGTCAGGACGACCTACTCTTGAATGTACAATGCAACCAGTGTGCGAGCGATGGGGACAGACCATATGTCGAATTAGAGCCCTTTTAGACTCTGGGGCCGATGCTACAGTAATCCCACAAGAAGCTTGGCCAGTGACATGGCCTCTGGAAGAGACCAGCATCTCAGTAACAGGGCTTGGAGGAAGTCGAGGCACCCAAAAAAGCCTTTTGCCAATTCAAATTCAGATAAAAGGAGAGAGCCAATCGACTGTTATCAAACCTTTTATTTTAAAGGGACTTCCTTTACCCCTGTTAGGGAGAGATGCTATGCGAGGTCTGTTGCTGCGCATAGTTTCCGACCCGCAGTTGAACACCGATCCACATTTTTTGTAGGGGCCGCTGGCCAATACCCACCGGCCATAGCCATGAATTGGAGAACTCAACAACCGGTGTGGGTTGGCCAGTGGCCCCTTCCTCAAGAAAAATTGTCCCAGCTACAGCTACTAGTACAGCGTGAGGTAGAAAAGGGACATTTAGTCCCAACCACCAGTCCATGGAATTGCCCTGTTTTTGTCATTCAAAAGAAGTCAGGTGCCTGGCGTCTTCTACATGATCTCAGGGCGGTCAATGCCGTTCTTGAAGACATGGGACCTTTACAACCAGGTTTACCTTGGCCATCCATGTTACCCCAAGACTGGCCAGTTGTGGTAATTGATATAAAAGACTGTTTCTTTTCTATTCCACTCCATCCGGACGATCAACCCAAATTCGCAATGACGATCCCGACGATCAACAATCAAGAACCAGTGCAGCGTTACCATTGGACGGTGTTACCACAGGGGATGAAAAATTCCCCAACTCTGTGTCAGTGGTTTGTTTCTCGCGCATTGCGTCAGTTTCGAGATACACATCAAAAGTGGGTTCTTTATCATTATATGGATGATATTTTGCTATGCAGGGAGGGAGACATTAACACCACCTTAAAACATTTGGTTCAAACTCTTAAGGAACATGGTCTAGAAATAGCGCCTGAAAAGGTACAAAAAACTGTTCCAGTGAAATATTTGGGAACACTCATTCAAAAACGAGCAGTCCAGCCTCAAAAATTACAAATTGAACACCAAGTGTCGACCTTACATGACCTACAGGTATTAGTTGGTAACCTACAGTGGTTAAGACAATTTATTCCCATAACACACAAGGAGTTACAACCCTTGTTAGCAGATTTAGCAGGAACCCCAGATGTCGCAGCTCCTTGAACACTGACAAACACACAAAAGGCTGTGTTACAACAGATAGCTACTAAACTAGCTCACAAGAGTCTCAACCGTTATACCCCAGAAATCCCACTAGAATTACATGTAACTATGCAACGAGAAGGAGCAAACGGACTAATATATCAATTTGTTGATTCACGGGTATGTCCTTTGCTATGGCTGTATACCAGTTATCCAAAACAAGCCGCACCACAATTTTCAGTAGCATTGGCAGATGCGATCTCTCGAGGACAACGGTGAACGCAGCAGTTATCAGGGAGAGATCCTAAATTTCTTTCAACCTCTGTTAGTCCCCGTAATTTTGAACAGTTAATAATGTTTGATATATGTTTACAAGCGGCCTTAGCAGATTTTATGGGACAAATTATCCCGGCTAGGGGTGACCCTCTCATCAAGAGTCTTTTATCGTCAACCTTCAAACCACAAACACCCATTTCAGAGAAACCCCTCCAAGGCCTTACTGTGTTTACAGATGCCTCTGGATCGACTCAACAGGCAGCTATAGCCTGGTTCTTGGACAATCAATGGCATAGCAGAACTTGGAAAGGCCAAGGATCTGTTCAAGTTTTAGAACTGCATGCCGTGTTAACTGCTTTAACGACTTGGTCTACTACCCCTCTAAATATTGTAACAGGTAGCGAGTATGTATATAACTTAACACAACGATGTGAACAAAGTTTACTGGGGGGAACTGTACCTGCTCAAGAGCTGTTATCAATTTTAGAAAAAAGACGAGCACTTGTATTTTTTGCACATATTAACGGTCATACACAGGTACCAGGCGCCTTAACGGAGGGAAATGCTCATGCAGACAAAGCAGCAGGAACTCTCATTCAGTCAGTAGGTGTTCCCATTTTACAACAGGCCAAACTTTCTCATGAATTTTTTCATCAAGGGGCCAAGGCACTAGCGAGACAATTCCGATTACCCGTCTGATGCTCGAGCAGTGGTTGCTTCTTGCCCACACTGTCGTCAAACTAACTCTTGGACATGGGGAATTAACCCCCACAGTCTACGACCAAATCAAATTTGGCAACAAGACATTATAGTCTATGAACCTTTCAAACCCCGGAAGTATTTACACGTTACAATAGATACTTGCAGTGGCTATATTTGCCCTACTGCCGCAACCAAAAGTAACGCCGCAGCCACCATATGACATCTTTGTCAAGCCATCAGTATTTTAGGGATTCCCCAGGAGATAAAAACAGATAATGGCCCCAATTATGTTAGTTCTCGAGTTTGCGAATTTTTAAATAAGTGGGGCATATCACATATAACCGGAATACCCTACAATTCTACAGGTCAAGCAATCGTTGAGCGAGCCCATCAAACCCTAAAGACACAGTTAGATCGTCTTAGGGAGGGGGAGAAAGTACTCGTAAGCTACCAAAATGAACTGTTAGCCAAGGCCTGCGTGGTATTAAATCATATGCCACGAGGCGACTCAGACCCATCTCAGCATCACACCGTGGCGCAGCGACATTTTTCTGTCACGTCACTATCTGACCGTGCGCTGGGAGCGCCAGTTCGGTATCGAGATCCAATCACAATGGAATGGCAAGGACCGGTACCCATTCTACAATGGGGGCGAGGATACGCCTGTGTCCAGACGGACTGTGGACCCAAATGGGTACCGGTCAAATGGATCCGGCCAGATGTACAGGGAACCAATAACAACTAAAGTATCTGCGTGTTGTTGCAGATCGGTATGATGATGCAATGCCTATCAGAGATACACAGTTGGAATTTCTGGCAATGGATGCAAGACGAAATGGGAGGACCGATGTGTATCCGGATGACGTCCCTCTCAGACCCGATCAGCACATGTGTCTATGGGATACGGTTATCACAGAACGAACTCTGTACATTGACAGCGAATCTAAGCCGCAT
>JAZGTQ010000470.1:0-10000 GCA_037953605.1 Necrosyrtes monachus | reverse complement strand
TGCTTGACAGTGTCGACAAGATTTTATTTGTGACTCCTGTCTCCCCCTTGCCAGGAATTCCCTAGTGGGATAGACATTAGCTCTCAATTGTAGTGCCGTGAGGAGTTTTCGGTGAGGAATGCCTCTATATCGTTCGAGCCAATTATTACTGATTTTATCCTTCTCAAAGTTGGCAATACCACGGCCCTGGGACTGTAACTTGGTCCAATTTACAAATTCCTGTTTACGTCAGTCACAAGGTTTAGGAAAGATGGTTTTGGGAGCTGGTACTTCCCATTCTGAAACAAATTCATCATCGCCCAATTCCTCAGACGTTACCCTAATCGCACTCGGGTCCCAGATAGATGGTATTTTATTTTTATCACCTCCAGCTGTTAACCACAGTTTTTCAAACTCTTTTTCGATCCCCTCTTGTTTCGCTATTGATCTTATTACATCGTCCGAAGACTGCGCAATCCTGTGTAGTCTTCGAGCTTGTATACTGGGGATCAGACCTGAGAGTCTATTGATGCCTAAACCTCCATCACGTGTACTGGAATACAGTATGGCATCGCAGGTACTAGGAGGTAGATGTAACCACTCCTTGACTGTAGTTTGAATTGTCAGGTCAAGTTCTTCTAGGTACGTTGCTTTTACATCAGCTTGGTCTGCTAAGTAAATCAATCGTGGGATAGTATATCCCTTCAAGATGTCAACTTTCTGAAATGGTTTCAGTGGCGCTTCTCCAATCCGTTGTAACCAATCTCTTATTTTCATTAGTAGTTTGGGTTTAGATATTCCAGTCCATGGGTGTGGTGGGTTGACCCTGGCTGGGTGCCAGGTGCCCACCAAAGCCGCTCTATCACTCCCCCTTCTCAGCTGGACAGGGGGGAGAAAATATAACAAAAGGCTCGTGGGTCAAGATAAGGACAGTTTAATAAAGCAAAAACAAAGGTCGCGCGCGACAGCAAAGAGAAACAAATGATGTTATTCTCTACTTCCCATCAGCAGGCGATGTCTAGCCACTTCCTGGGAAGCAGGGCTTCAGTATGCGTAGTGGTTACTCCGGAAGACAAAAAGAATGCCCCCCCCTTCCGTCTCCCTTTACTTAGCTTTTATATCTGAGCTGACGTCATATGGTATGGGATATCTGTTTGGTTAGTTTAGGTCAGCTGTCCTGGTTATGTCCCCTCCCAAGATCTTGCCCTGCCCCAGCCTGTCATTGGGAGGGGGGCAAAAATGTTGGAGAGCCAGCCTTGATGCTGTGCCAGCGCTGCTCAGCAGTAGCCAAAACACTGGTGTGTTATCAACACCTTTCTAGCTACTGATGCAGAGCACAGGACTACGAGGGCTGCTATGGGGAGTATTAACTCCATCTCAGCCAGACCCAATACAATCTCCACCCCTTATTCCATACCATTTGCATCATGCTCAGGTCCCACATAATTTAATACGGATATCTTCCAACCATGCCATTGTGTTTAATTCTCATTACTGAAATCCCTTCTTACCAACACTTAACAACTGAAACTACATACTTAAACCACTTTTATACCCAATATATAGATTTATACATTCTTATTAATTACTATCCCCTGTCCTTTAAGAGATAAATATTCCATGGGCTTCTTCCACTCGTCCAGATGTTCACACACAGGTTATGACTTGGGCCCCATCTGTCAAGACGAGTGGTCAGGACAGGAGAAGCAGTATGTTCGATCGTTGGGCACCAACACCGGCTTGGTTTGGGTCACCGATGCACTCGTCCGGTTCCTTGTAAAGTTCACTCCTCTGCAGTTCAGGTCATTCCTGCTACATTACTTCCTACAACATACAACTCACATCACAGATTATTTTTCCCCCAAGGTTAAATGTCCTTGAGGCACACATTGGGTCTCCCCATCCTTCCGCATTACCCACCAAGTACACCCAGGTCCTTGAGCAAAGACAATCCCACGAATGGGTTTGCCTTTTCCCATGGGAGGAGAAATCCACACTGCCTTCCCCAGCCACTTCCCCATGTGCACTACGGGGACCTTATCTCCTCCCACAGTATGTAGGGGTTTTGTTTGGGCAGGACCAGGACGGTTAGCAGATCCTCTGGTGTTAACTAGCCAAGTGGCTTCTGCTAAATTTGTATCCCAATGCTTCCATGTCCCATTGCCTAGTGCTCTCAACATAGTCTTCAACAGTCCATTATATCTCTCAATTTTTCCAGATGCTTGTGGGTGATAGGGTATGTGGTACACCCACTCAATGCCGTGTTTCTTTGCCCAGGAGCTTATGAGGTTATTTCGGAAATGAGTCCCATTGTCTGATTCAATTCTTTCTGGGGTACCATGTCGCCATAGAATTTGCCTTTCGAGTCCTAAGATGGTATTTCGGGCAGTGGCATGGTTTACAGGGTATGTTTCTAACCAACCAGTGGTTGCTTCCACCATCGTGAGTATGTAGCGCTTGCCTTGGCGTGTTCGTGGCAGGGGTCCAATGTAGTCAATTTGCCAGGCCTCGCCATATCGAAAGCCGAGCCACCGCCCTCTGTTCCAGGGAGACTTTACTCTGGTGGCTCGTTTGATTGCAGCACATGTTTCACATTCATGAGTGACCTGTGTGATGGCTTCCATGGTCAGGTCCACCCCTCGATCACGAGCCCATCTATATGTTGCATCTCTCCCTAGATGTCCCGATGTTTCGTGGGCCCATCGAGCTACAAATAGCTCACCCTTACGCTCCCAGTCCAGGTCCACCTGAGCTATTTCTATTTTGGCAGCCTTGTCTACCTGTTCATTATTTCGGTGTTCTTCAGTGGCACGGCTTTTGGGCATGTGAGCATCTACATGACGTACCTTTAGAGTCATGTGTTCTACGCGAGCAGCAATGTCCTGCCACAATGCTGCTGCCCAGATGGGTTTACCCCTGCGTTGCCAATTGGTCTTCTTCCACTGCTGTAGCCACCCCCATAGGGCATTAGCCACCATCCAGGAGTCGGTATAGAGGTAGAGTACCGGCCACTTTTCTCTTTCAGCAATGTCTAGAGCTAGTTGGATGGCTTTCACTTCTGCAAACTGACTTGACTCGCCTTCTCCTTCAGTGGTTTCAACAACTTGTCGTGTGGGACTCCACACAGCAGCTTTCAACTTCCGATGGTTCCCTACCACACGACAGGATCCATCAGTAAACAAAGCATAACGCCTTTCGTCTTCTGATAACTCATTATATGGTGGTGCCTCTTGGGCGCGAGCCACCTCCTCAGGCGATGCTCCAAAATCTCTGCCTTCTGGCCAGTCCATGATCTCTTCAAGAATTCCTGGGCGGTTAGATTTCCCCAGTCGAGCTCGTTGTGTGATCAATGCTATCCACTTACTCCATGTAGCGCTGGTTGCATGATGTGTAGAGGGGATATTTCCTTTGAACATCCAGTGTAGCACGGGCAATCGTGGTGCCAAGAGGAGATATGCTTCTGTACCAACAACTTCTGAAGCAGCTCGAACCCCCTCATATGCTGCTAGTATCTCTTTTTCAGTCGGGGTGTAGTGGGCTTCTGATCCTCGGTACCCCCGGCTCCAAAACCCTAATGGTCGACCTCGGGTTTCTCCTGGTGTTTTCTGCCAGAGGCTCCAGTTGAGACCATGCTCCCCAGCTGCAGTGTAGAGTACATTTTGTACATCTGGTCCTGTCCGGACAGGCCCAAGAGCTACTGCACGAGCTATTTCCTGTCTGATATGCTCAAAGGCTTGTTGTTGCTCAGGGCCCCATTCAAAATAGTTCTTTTTCCGGGTTACTCGATAGAGAGGGCTCACAAGCTGACTATAACCTGGAATATGCATTCTCCAGAACCCCACAAGGCCTAGGAAAGCTTGTGTTTCTTTCTTGTTAGCTGGTGGAGACATAGTTGCTATCTTGTTAACCACATCCATAGGTACATGACGGCGTCCATCCTGCCATTTTATTCCCAAGAACTGAATCTCCTGTGCAGGTCCCTTGACCTTGCTTTTCTTTATGGCAAAACCAGCTTTCAGAAGAATCTGAATTATTCTTTTTCCCTTCTCAAATACTTCTTCTGCCTCGTTGCCCCACACGATGATGTCATCTATGTATTGTAAATGTTCAGGGGCATCGCCTTGTTCTAGTGCCGTTTGGATTAGTCCGTGACAAATGGTAGGGCTGTGCTTCCACCCCTGGGGCAGTCGATTCCAGGTGTATTGGACACCTCTCCACGTGAAAGCAAACTGTGGCCTGCACTCTGCTGCCAAAGGAATGGAGAAAAATGCATTGGCAATATCAATTGTAGCATACCACGTGGCTGCCTTTGATGCCAGTTCATATTGGAGCTCTAACATGTCTGGTACAGCAGCACTCAGTGGTGGTGTCACTTCATTCAGGCCGCGATAATCTACTGTTAACCTCCACCCTCCATCAGATTTTTGCACTGGCCATATTGGACTATTAAAAGGCGAATGAGTCTTGCTGATGACTCCTTGGCTCTCTAGTTGATGAATCAGCTCGTGGATGGGAGCCAGGGAGTCTCGGTTTGTGCGATATTGCCGGCGGTGCACCGTCCTGGTAGCGATTGGCACCTGCTGTTCTTCAACTCGCAGCAATCCCACAATGAAGGGATCTTCCGAGAGGCCAGGCAGGGTAGATAGCTGTTTGATTTTCTCTGCGTTTACAGTGGCTACACCAAAAGCCCATCGGTACCCCTTTGGGTCCTTGAAGTACCCTCTCTTAAGGTAGTCTATGCCAAGGATACAAGGGGCCTCTGGGCCGGTTACAATGGGGTGCTTTTCCCACTTGTCCCCTGTCAAGCTCACTTCAGCCTCCAATATAGTCAATTCTTGGCATCCCCCTGTCACTCCAGAGATCCAGATGGGTTCTGTGCCCCTGTACCCTGATGGCACCAGCGTACACTGTGCACCAGTGTCTACCAAAGCTTTATACTTCCGTGGGTCTGATGTGCCAGGCCATCGAATCCACACAGTCCAGTATATCCGGTCATCCCTTTCCTCCTCCTGGCCGAAGGCAGGGACCCTCTATTGCTGTTCCTCATCAGAGTATTCACTGTCTGACCCTTGCGGTGCCAGACCAGAAGTCCCCTCACCAGAATCAAGGGAGGTGGTTTCAGTTTTTCTATGCCTGGAGGATCGCTGATTGCTTTCTTGGGCCTCTACAGCAACGACACTGACAGCCTTCTTCTTGGGTGACCCCTTCTTAACAGCTGTCTTCCCTCTCAGTTCACGTACGCGGGCTTCCAGCTTAAAGGTGGGTTCACCATCCCACTTCCTCATGTCCTCCCCTTGGTCACGCAGGAGGAACCAGAGTGTACCACGTGGCATACGCCTTGGGCTCCCTTTCCCTCTGACTGGGGCAGGAGAGGACTGATTTCTTGGAGCGTCCCTAACAGCCAAGGCACTGTCCTGTAGGGATGAGGAGACACAGAGATTTTACTCAAAGTTTTGGAGCCAAGACGACACTTTCTCCACAGTTGGTGTTTCCATATCTGGGCAATACATTGCTGCCAAGCTGTTAGAATACGACGCTGGGGCACCTTGAATCACCTTTCTCCACATGGCCCGTGTGCACGGGACATCCTCTGGATCTTTGGAGACCTCCTCATCATCTAGATCACTGTAGATGACTTCCACCACTGCTAACTCTCTCAGGTACTGGATGCCTTCATCTGCGGTAGTCCACTTTTTTGAGGAATTCACAAGATCTTCCTTGAATGGATATCTTGCCTTCACACTTGAGAGGAGCCGGCTCCAGAGACTGCAAATTGCTGCCTCTTTTCCAATTCCTCTTTCAATTCCCCGGTTTCTAGCGAGGGATCCCAGCTGTTGGGCTTCCTTGCCTTCCAGTTGCTGACTGTCGGCCCCGTTATCCCAGCATCGGAGCAGCCAGGCAGCAATCTGCTCACCTGGCTGGCGGCTATAGTCTTTCCGCAAGTCTCGAAGTTCTGAGGACGTCAGGGACCGGGTAGTTTCCGCTTCCTGTTTAAGTTCCCTCACTCCTTCCTCCAATTTCTTTGTTGAAGGACCAGCTTCTAGATTAAACCTTTCCTCTTCTTCTTCTTCTTCCCTCACTAATCGATGGTATGGACCTGTTGATCTCCTTGTCCACTGTTTCCTTTTCACTATTGGGGCAATTACTGTTGTTGTTGTTGTTTGGGTCCCTATCTCGAGCATGGTGTCCTCAGATGCAGTCTGGGTCTCTGCCTCAACTGTGGCCCTCTGGGCATGTTGAACTATGGCTCGGTAGGCATAGGCCAGGCCCCAGTACAGTGCGAGAAGCTGCTGGTTTTCATTGGGATAGGCAAGGCACCCTTCTATCAAGTGGCGCGTCAGTTTGCCAGGGTTGCTTGCCTGTTCGGGTGTAAAGTCCCAGATTATGGGAGGTGATAACCGCCCTAGGAATCTGCCCAAATCCTTCCATATACCCTGCCACCCAGGGACCGGTCGCTTGAGGGCACATTTCAGTATTGCCTCACCCGAAACTTGTCTTCTCTTATACCAGGACGAGACCAGATTCCACAATACCCATAATGTACCACCAGTATTAATTATTAGTATTGAACAGCTCACGTAAGGGTGAACAAGGACCTCGGGAGCCTGCATAATAAAACCATTCACATCAATGCCCGGTAGGGAGAGGGAGATGTGTTCCCTCATCTCCTCCACAATATAGCTTCCACAACACAGCAAAGCCATCAGTGCCAGGACAAAGCACATAGACATTATTTGTATTAGTATGTTCCCAAGTTCCTTCATTCTCCCCACAAGATAGCTCCCGCAGCACAGCAAAGCCATCAGTGCCAGGGCAAAGCACACAGCCATTATTTGCATTACCATGTTCCCAAACTCAGCAAGACAGAGATAAGCAAGCAGCCAACAAGCTCCGTGACCTGCACAGGAGCTTGCCACTTAATAACTAGCTATGGCACGCTTAATGCAAAACTGCCGTTGTCGTGCCCCACGTTGGGCGCCAAAAAGGACTGTGGTGGGTTGACCCTGGCTGGGTGCCAGGTGCCCACCAAAGCCGCTCTATCACTCCCCCTTCTCAGCTGGACAGGGGGGAGAAAATATAACAAAAGGCTCATGGGTCAAGATAAGGACAGTTTAATAAAGCAAAAACAAAGGTCGCGCGCGACAGCAAAGAGAAACAAATGATGTTATTCTCTACTTCCCATCAGCAGGCGATGTCTAGCCACTTCCTGGGAAGCAGGGCTTCAGTATGCGTAGTGGTTACTCCGGAAGACAAAAAGAATGCCCCCCCCCTTCCGTCTCCCTTTACTTAGCTTTTATATCTGAGCTGACGTCATATGGTATGGGATATCTGTTTGGTTAGTTTAGGTCAGCTGTCCTGGTTATGTCCCCTCCCAAGATCTTGCCCTGCCCCAGCCTGTCATTGGGAGGGGGGCAAAAATGTTGGAGAGCCAGCCTTGATGCTGTGCCAGCGCTGCTCAGCAGTAGCCAAAACACTGGTGTGTTATCAACACCTTTCTAGCTACTGATGCAGAGCACAGGACTACGAGGGCTGCTATGGGGAGTATTAACTCCATCTCAGCCAGACCCAATACAATGGGTTGTGGTGGTTCGACCCTGGCTAGACGCCAGGTGCCCACCAAAGCCGTTCTATCACTCCCCCTCCTCAGCTGGACAGGGGAGAGAAAATATAACAAAGAGCTTGTGGGTCGAGATAAGGACAGGAGAGATCACTCACCAATTACCGTCACGGGCAAAACAGACCCAGCTTGGGGAAAATTAACTGCATTTATTACAAATCAACCAGAGGAGGGTAATGAGAAATAAAACCAAATCTCAGAACACCTTCCCTCCACCCCTCCCTTCTTCCCGGGCACAACTTCACTCCCGGATTCTCTACCAACCCCCCCCCCCCCAGCGGCACAGGGGGACAGGGAATGGGGTTTACGGTCAGTTCATCACACGTTATTTTCTGCCGCTTCATCCTCCTCAGGGGGAGGACTCATCACACTCTTCCCCTGCTCCAACGTGGGGTCCCACCCACGGGAGACAGTCCTCCACAAACTTCTCCAACGTGGGCCCTTCCCACGGGCTGCAGTTCTTCACGAACTGCTTCAGCATGGGTCCTTTCCACGACGTGCAGTCCTTCAGGAGCACACTGCTCCAGCGCGGGTCCCCCACGGGGTCACAAGTCCTGCCAGAAAACCTGCTCCGTGGGCTCCTCTCCACAGATCCGCAGGTCCTGCCAGGAACCTGCTCCAGCGTGGGCTTCCCACGGGGTCACAGCCTCCTTCGGGAACCCACCTGCTCCAGCGTGGGGTCCTCCACGGGCTGCAGGTGGATATCTGCACCACCGTGGACCTCCACGGACTGCAGGGGGACAGCCTGCCTCACCATGGTCTTCACCATAGGTCGCAGGGGAATCTCTGCTCCGGCGCCTGGAGCATCTCCTCCCCCTCCTTCTTCACTGACCTTGGTGTCTGCAGGGTTGTTTCTCTTACATGTTCTCACTCCTCTCTCCGGCGGCCGTTTTCGTCTGTCCCAACTTTTTTCTTCCCTTCTTAAAAATGTTATCACAGAGGCGTTACCACTATCGCTGATTGGCTCGGCCTTGGCAGGCGGCGGGTCCGTCTTAGAGCCGGCTGGTATTGGCTCTCTCTCTTGAACACAGGGGAAGCTTCCAGCAACTTCTTACAGAAGTCACCCCTGTAACCCCCCCCACTACCAAAACCTTGCCACACAAAACCAATACATGGGTCTATTCTCAGTCCCAGGTATTTCTCCGAACTACCGGGTTCAATCATATTAAGTGGGGTACCGTTAATTTGCCATGGAGGACAGTCATTGATCGTATACGAGTCCTTAGTAGGTTGTATATAAAACCCATGGCATTTCTCCCCCTGAGTCCTGAGGCCAGTTAGATCACAAAAGGTCTCAAGCATTTTGATATTACTTTGCATTCCTTCCCATGATCCACTTAACAACACCAGATCATCTGCAAAAGCCATAGATGTTACACATTTTGAACCATGATGGTATCCATTGCCTTCTTCCTCTAACTTACACAACAGGGGGTCCACAGATAAGTTAAATAGTAAAGGTGACATTGGATCGCCTTGTTTAACACCAATTTGAATCCCGATGGGATCCGACTGTTAATTCTTCATGGTAATGCGAGTTTTGATATTTTGATACATGTTCGTAATCAGGGTGATAATGTGATGGTCCACACCCTTTTGCTTAAGCACTGCAATAAGGTGATAATGACTTACTGTGTCGAAGGCTTTAGCCAGGTCAATGAAGACAATGCCCAAGGGTCGATGTTCATTTTTGCATGCTTAATCAATAGTTGTAACAGCTTCAGATTTTCCACACATCCCGCTGATCTAATAAAGCCCTTTTGTCGCGGATTAATAGGGCATGCCTTTGCCAGTCTTGCCATCAAGATCCTTGAGAATAACCTCAAGATAATCGATCCGATGGTAATTGGTCGCCAGTTATTGATGTCCATTTGGCACTCCGGCAGAGATGATTTCGATATTAACACAGTCTGACATTCTTTCACCATGTCCGGTACGATGCCAGTCACCAACCATAGATTGAATACTTCCATTAACTGGGCAAAATGGGGGTCTATCTTAATGATATCCCACAGACTTAGTCTGTCTGGTCCTGGTGCACTGTTCTTAGTCATCTCTTTGATGTTTTTAGAGATTTCTTTTGCCATGATCATGGCTTCGAATGCCGAGTTGTCCGCCTGGCCCCTGGATCTGAACGCACCCAGGCCCTTGAATGTTCCTGGTGACTCCCATCTCGACTTGAACACTTCGTGTATCTCGTCTTGTGGGATACCACACTTCAGGGATTCCACGTCGTCCAGGATAATACCAGCCAGTTTCCCCCCATCCAGGTAGAACAGCCTCTGGAACTGTAGGAACTGCCCCCGTTTCACAGCTCTCTTCTTCATCCACCCCTTTGGTGGTTCCGAAGGCCGAGCAGTTTGGACCACCTGACGCGGTCGACCCTGGCCCGCTTTCAACTCA